>BPLQ01012751.1:0-41603 GCA_021605075.1 Caerostris darwini
CAGGACATATGTAGATAAGCACATTTAATAAATGTGTATTGTATGGAAAGTTTCAAGCTGTGTCTTATACAGAAGTTCCTTACTGGCGCTGTAGGCAGGATCGAATGAAATATTACATGTGATCGAACAATGAACTGCTTACATGTGATTTAAAAACATTGACTACAACACCTAGATCATCTACCTCCTTTTCAAATTACACTGGTCCAGGTTCCCTCTTCAAAACATCCGTGGCACTGGCGGCCATCACCAAATCAATAGTTGATATCCTGGCGGATCGGCACTCCAACCAGCTTAATAGTTCAGCAATCTTTGTCTGTCTCCGATGAGATTAATCTTGACCTCGACTTCCACTTTGCATTGGCGATTTATAATTGACTAATATTCGTTTCTTTTTTTTTAATTCGTTAAAGCTATTTAATTTCGAGAAGGAGTGCCTAAATGATATCCCTGGCTACTAAATTAATTTTCTAACAAGTCGACCATCTTTGATGATAAAGTAAGTTTTTCCTGCTTACAATAAAATGTTCCCCCTCCGTTATGTGCCCCCTTCCTGAATTGGTCGATAACCATTAAGCCTTTGAAGTGAATCCATCAAGAAAATCAAAAAGATTTACCACACAGCCATTCCACCAAATATAACCTTAATTCAAAATAAAGTAATCCTTCCTTCCATTCCATGAAGTTTTTTCACTTAAAAGGTTTCAGGATTGCAAGCCATATGCCCTGTAACCTATGCAACTGGAAAATGATTTTGTAAACAGTGTCATATCACCGAATTCCTTCCTCCCATCTTATCCCATCCCTGCTTGAAGCGAATATTTCTGCAAGGATCTGGTTATCATTGGCTCCTTAATAATCCGATATACCATCTGTCGTTGACATCTTCCCTCTCATCTGATTGCCTACTGATATTGTTGGTCATCCGAGGGCAACGAAAATGTATGTGATGTGTTGGTTAAGAATGAAACTTTAATTTTCTGATTGTCCCTACCAAAGGGTTTATATATATTTGTTTCAATTCCTTGTGAGCGTCTCGGGAAATGAGCATCTTATTAACCAACCTTATAGAAACTGCACAAACAATTAGCGAGTAGCTGCATAATTCAGCATCAATTTTCATCAATGATAACGGATCCAACTCCTCCTTACCAAATGCACATATAATCTGGCTACCCTTCTCTCCCATATAGGTATCAATCTGCTCTTGTCTGATTACCGGAACTTCAGAACCCTTGTCCACAATACCTTCAATAACTAAAAGGTCTATTGTTAAATATACTTTTTGTTTCGCTTCTTAACATGGGGCTGAACACCATCATGTTGAAAAATGACTTTGTCGTGCCGTATTCTGGGCAATGTGTTTCAATGCTTGAATCATTTGCAATCTATAACGTTCACAAATAATAGTTTCAACAATAATTCAAATTTTAGCTGGTGATGATTTTTTTAGGCTAACCATGACGCTCTTGGTTTTTCATATCAAAAATTGTCTTTGGATCGCTAAAACTTTTTTTTCATAAGTTCTTTAGTAGGTATGCATGACTCGTAAGCTACCACAAGAATTCGTTGAGATGTTATTGCATTTTATTTCCAATAATAATAGAAAAATAAAATTTTCTGCGAATGCTGAAATGTATCGAAAATGCACGTAAAAAGCTAAAAACACACTTAATTTTTGCATTTAAACGAAACTGTGAACATCAAAGCTTAATGAGAGTTGTTTGACGGGAAATAATTGTCAGTCTGATTTATCTAGTAATAAACCTAGTTACATGATCTCTTAGAAAATTGCATGAAGTAATTTTAATTCCTAATAATATCATTATAAGTGCGTCAAGAATATTAAAATCGACTTGCCTTTATATTTACTGAAGTATTCGTCATTTAGCTTTGTATTACCTTGGTCTTTCCAAAGATATATAGGCAAAGATGGGTTTGGCTTCGTAACTACTACTTCACCTCTTTTACCCAAAACAGAGTTACCTGAAAATTAAATAAATTCAATGTATTATGCAATTTATCAGTAGTAGTTTTTTAATTATGAATGAAATTTGCATATATTTATCATTAAGGAATTTTCTTGAAGATTTTATTTAAAAAAAGTACTATTTTAGTATTTTCTTTTCATATTTGAAATATTTTTCAATTATTCAATTGATACATGATTAAATAAGTTACAAATTAGTTCTGTAGATTACAAATTAGAGGTGATTAAATATTAGATCATTAGAGATTAATTACTATTTCTAGAAATATGATTTGTATAATTCCCTCCCATTGTGCAATTTGTGTCATTTGATATGAAACAAATTATTCAAAATGAAAAGAATTATGATTAATTTATAATCATAGGCAGAATGAATACATTTTGACAAAATAAGTATTTCTGGATGTTATTGAAATCAGATGATCAATAATCAAATGATAAATTTTTAAAAGATATTTTTACCATCAGTATGAGAATGATAATATCCCATTAGTTGTTAGAAATCTGATAAAATCCCACATGAATTTCTCTTTACTTTCATTTACACATTTCTGCTGGCATTCGCCAATTTCAAACATGAAAATGACATGTTCACTTTTGAAACATTAATACCATGAAAAAGAAACAAATTTTGTTGTAATTCTATTAAATTTATTTATTGTTCATTATCTTATATTGCATAATATTTTAATAAGTTTACACAGCTTAATAATTTCACATAACTATGGCCTGAAAGCACTTGCCTTTTTCATCAAAAATATGAAGATCCACACCTAACGAGGGCACTTGGCACTCACAAGCATGGAAGGGAGAATTAAGATCACTTCCTGAAAAAGCTCCCACGACTTCAGTGGCTCCTTAAATGTTATAAAATTATTAAACAGAAAACTCGAAAGTAAATTATGATCAAATATAAAAAAACCTTTTTGAAGATGGGTATAAGTTATTGTTACCCATACATTTTACAAATGAAATAATTTAAAAATTGCTTAAGAATTACATATTAGCGATGCCCAAATACTCAATTAACTTTTTAGTATTACATAATGCTACCGATACCAAATTTAAAAGACAATGAAACATTTAAAGAGTTTTCCGAGAGGTCTAAAGGGAGAGGGCTCCGAGACGCTAAAGAAGGACAACATTGCCTTCCAGGAGGAATTTTAGGCGGAGCTACTCGGCATTTACATATCGGATGGGATACACCCAGGAAAACTTCCATCAGGTAGTCCGACTCAAGAGGCAAGATGCTGAACATCGTAAACGCCGTCGAGCCTTCTCGTTTCTTGAAACAGTGTCTACAACAAAGCAGCCAGTGGATTGAACCTCCTCCCTAATGCTCACCAGCGGCGCGAGTTGCCGCTGAATCACATGTCGGGCTTTTAAAATGTAGTGAATGGAATGATTGTGCGGCACTTTATTGATTAATTACGTCACATTCAAATAAGGATAATATAAGATTTTTCTCTTAAGTTCTTTTTCAGAATTGCCGAGGGAGAGTTTATTTAGGTGCAACTATTTTTATTAATTATAAATTAAATTGTCGACGGGAAATTATTGAAATAGATTAAAATTTTGCGACTTACCATAAAGGCTTAAAATGAGCAAATCACTTTTAATATTGCTGAGAAGAAATTTGTAATCTTGAGGTCTAACTGGACTTCCTGCTAGCCCTAAGATTTTTAAAGACTCCAGATTTGTATCAGGTTCTAAAAAGAAGAAAAATATTATCATAAAATTTAAATGGAAAAAGTAAAACAGTTACATTCTTTAATCTTAATTTAGTTGAAATTGTACCTGCTTTTTCTATTTTACAAGTTCATCTGAATCTAAAACTTTGATAAAAATTCCAAAAAAAGAAAAATAAGAATGCTATTTTTTTATTGCTAACATGTGCAAGTTTAACTTTAGCTTATAAAACATTTAAACTATGTTTCATAAAATAATTTTACCTAACCACTTTTTTTTTAATTTTATAAAAACATTTAAACTTTAGGCAATAACTTTAGCTTTTAAGTTATTAGTGAAAGAAAATATAACTACTATACAGGCAAAAGTTTTAATTTTTTTTTTAATGTCCAACAAAATTCAAAATTTACTGAATACCTGTAATTAATAATAAAACATAGCTATATATAAACTATGATATTTTTCATTACTTTTACATGTTATAATTCACTATAGCCAACGGCCGTACCATGCTGAATATACCGGTTCTCGTTAGATCACCGAAGTTAAGCATCATTGGGCGCGGTCAGTACTTGGGTGGGTGACCACCTGGGAACACCGCGTGCCGTTGGCAAATTTGGGACCTGAATGGCCGAGTGTCTAGCGCTCGGTGCCACAGGTTTCGGGTTCGAATCCCGGCGGTGCCATGGATGTTTGTAGTGGTTCGGAATCCACTTTAAGCCGTAAGTCCCGGTCTTCTATGATTGTAAAGTGCGTCACGGAGCAAAAGTCAGGCTTCTACCTACGGGTGCTCCATCACAACAGAAGCTGCTTCCTTCCCCTTCAATCATGAGTCCATATGGGCTCGTGGGCTTGGCCAGCCAAGTGGGATAAGAAACAACAACGTAATTCACTATTACAGAATCATATTTTTAAATCATGAAGTAATAAAAATAAATTCTTAAATAAATAATTACCAGAGACAAAATTTGTGTAACTTGCTTCTTTTGATTAGTTAATTATAAACCGATTTATTAGTGTTTTGAATTTAAATAGTAATTTTTTATAAAATACGGCTAACTTACTGGGAAGTATACAATCAGTTTGAAAGCTGTTCACATATGCTGATGGGAGAAATGCAAATGAAACTTTGTTCTGTGCTAAAACGTCCCAAAACGTAAATTCTCCAACGTATTCAGGACTTCCATTAAAAAAGAGAAGCGTTACTCCCAGAGCTAAATTAGGTATCAGATAATCAAAAGCAGCCCATCCAACCTAAGAATATGGTTAATTATTATATTGCTTACATTACATATTATTATTATATTGCTTATCGTACATTTTTACTTGTTTGTTTTTACTTTTTGTCTTTTAATGTTTAAGCATTTAACTAAAAATCTATTTTTTAAAGAAATCCGTGGAAAGTGCATGAATTAAAAACTCAATGAAGTTACGCTAAGTGTAATATATATATATATATATAAGTAACAATGTTATCAAAGTGAAATAGAGAATATAAACGATTGAATTTTAAATTAAGCAATAATTGATTTATAAAAAAAAAATATGCGAATAATTTTCAGAACGCAATTTAAATTTTATCTATCATCTGTAATGGAAAACTATTTTAAGTAAACAAATATTTAAAACAAACAAAAATGAATTTAAATAAATATGAATAATTTCCAAAAATAATATAGTTTTTAAATTAAACTTCTTTGAGTAAATTTTGAAGGATAAATTACTGAATACTTAATACGCAAAATATAATTTAAGATAATTAATTGCTGGACCACAGTTCAAAAGAAATTTATTTCATTTTAACAAAACCAATTCTAGTTTCCTAATCATTTCAGTGTGGGATTGATATATTTTTGGTGAATGTTTTTTATTTGAATTTCTTAAGGTTTTAATTTTAGTAAACTTTAAAGCCTGTTAAATAACGTAATAAGTAACGAAATTAAGTAATTGGCAATATATTTGACAGAGGTTGAAGTTCAAATCGAATGAATTATTTAGTATTATCCTTTCATGTATTATCTAGATCAAGTAATCATGGTATTTTTTTTGCAACCTTTGTTTCAATAAATATTTTTAAAAGAGGAAATTATGATTAACACAATGAAATATGTAGAAAAACTTACCGGAGAATTTGAATAAACAATGTCACCTTCTTTTAAATTCAAATGAAGAGAAAAATCTCTTAGTTGAGCAATGATAGTCTGAAATATATTAGTTAAACATAAATTTATCTATGTTAACAGTAAATGGTTTAGTTAATTTAAAATTTTTATTTACATAGAAGCCATTTAGAAATGGATTAAGCTGTTCCAGAGCTAGAGAAAAATAAAATTTTCACTTTAGAGTGCTCTAGAATGTGTTATTGCTGTTCCAAATGAGACAAAATTTTAATAATGATAGTTATTAAATTACTGGTATCATGATGCTCTGCGGGAATTTGAACTACAAAACTGAAACAATAGACATCTCTGCAGAATAACCTTTCCATCCAAGATAAAGTACATTTTCGCATTACCAGTTCAGTAAAAAGTAATGTTTATGAGATGCTCCAAAGATGCAAGGTTGGTTTTCCATTAGCTTGTTATCTTTCTTCAAGAGATATCATCTATACCAGGGGTCTCCAAACTACGGCCCGCGGGCCAAATCCGACCCGCCAGAAGATTCTATCCGGCCCGCGGATAGAATTTTAAGTTGCCGGTCCGAGGCAAATTAAAAGAAATATATATTATACATTATATATCCATCTCCTTTTCTACTTTGATTAAATATTTTTTTCTTCCTTTTTTCAAAGGACTGATGATCTTTTTACTTTCTCTATTTTTGTTCTACAAAACCTAAATCGACGGAAATAGTAAGCACAGACATCTTTCAATCGGAAAGGATTTGCAGGTTGAATTAATTGAGTTGCAATCTAAAATCATCTCAAGCAGTTGTTTCTAAATATGCCAAAGTTAGAGTTTTACAAATCATCATCGAAAGTAGGTTTCCCAAATTCAATATCCCACGGCCAGAAAATCAGTGCTGTGTTTGCTTCATCTGATATACGTGAACAAGTGTTTTCAACTATGAATCTTGGAAAGAATTATTCAGAAGTAGACTGACAGATGAGCATTTGTGATTCCTTATAGTGAGGTTCTCACTTCGAACCTCACTATAAGGAACTTTTAAAAATGAAATCTCGATTTCATTCTGCTCGTTAACATATTTAAATTGTAATACTTGTATATTGTTTTTAAAATTTTAGCAAAATTTTTCTTGGCCCGCCAACATTTTTTTTTCCTTCAATTTTTGGCCCGCGACCGAAAAAGTTTGGAGACCCCTGATCTATACGATTAATAAAGGTTGGCGTCTATCAAAGATCTGAATGGATGTCTAGATCTGGATGGTAACATTCACCTCGAGTTTTAGATATTCCATCATATTAGTTCTTCTTTAGGGTGAAAATTAGGATTTTGTGAATAAATAATATAATTTTAAGTGAAAAGGAATGTCTTGAACATTTTTAATCGTAAGCTTATGTATGTCAGTTACAGCATCATATAAAAGCTAATTTTTAATGATAGAAAAGCGCATCATTTTAATTATCTGTAGTAAAAATTTGTTTCGTTTAGAGAAGTTGAACGCATTACTGAGCCTTCCAAAAAAAGGTAGATTCCACACACACACATATATATATATATATATATTTACAAAACAGATAATTTTATAAATTAACAGGTATATTTACAAAAACATATAATCTTAAAAGTAACGCTTGCATAAATATATGTGATACTTTTAAAATTATCTGCTTTTGCAAATTTTTCCTCTGTAGGAATAAATTTTTCAGACCAATTAGTGATATTGCATAAAATATTTATTTAGCGGTAAATACAAGTTTATCATTGTTTCAGCATGTTATTTTTACTACGTTAAAATTAAAACGCAAATTTGAAAAACTACTTAACTTCTACATGTAATTAATTCTTAATTCTAAAGGAAATAAACTTCCATAGAACAAACTTAATTAATTACAAATAAGATGAGTATAGGTTCTTGCCATCATAATGGAATGATATTTCCAATTTTTTAAAATAATTAATGAATATATCTATCTATATCTCTTTTTTAATTAGAAATACCATATTATTACCTGTAACGTATTGACAAATTCGGTTAAAAGTTACGCAAAGAAATATCTAATAGCTATATCCAGTTTACTGTAAAAAAATGTTAATTAAAGTTGGCATTGATTACAGTTGGCTCTGAGATCAATTGATATATTATGATTATTTTAATGAATACCTATTTTAGGATTTAAAGTCATAAAAGTTGTAAATAGTATATGAATAAATATTAGTGTGCACTATATACTTTATTTCTAATCATTTGGATATCAGGGGACTTTACAGAAAGATTAAGAATTTCTTCTTTATAAATTTGAAATTTTATCAGTTTTTAATCTATCCCAACGATTAAATATTATTATATACCAAATACTTTAAAAATATAACCAAATAGGTATAAATGTTATTAAAATTTCTGAAATAAGCATTTACTGCTTTTCCATTGATAAGAAAAAAGTAGTTATTTAATAATTTCATGAAAAATATAAAAATAGTTCTTTTCCTCCATTAGGAGTTTTATTTCACAATGTAAAATAATTGGGTAGGATTATGAAATTGCGATAAAACGATAAAGGTTTTTTTTTACCCCAGCTGCATGAACTACCCCCTTTGGAGTCCCTGTTGTCCCAGAAGTGAAGTTGATGATAGTTGGATGATTAAAAGGAAGTTGCTCGAAAATTAAATCAGGTACCACACCATCAGCAGTCATTCCGCTTTGCAAGAAATCATCTAAAAGTATACTGAAAAGGAATGTTTAATTTCCATAGAATATAATCTTACTAATGTTTCATATTCAATTGCAATGTTTCATATTCAGTGTGATTTAAAGGAAAAGATAAGTTTAATTTCACTTTCTTTAAGCAATATCACCTTAAAAAAGTTCAGATTTTAATATGTTACATTTAGAAACAAGCAAATTGTTTATAAAAAAAATTAAACTTTGTATATAAACAAAATATGAATTACCAATTTGGAATGTCTGATACATCAAGCGAAAATGTTTCTTTTCTTGTTGCAACTATGATTACTTTTTCTAAATTGGGAAGATCTGTAAGAAAAGGAAGAATTTATTAAATATTCATCCACGTGATTCAACATAAAGGATTTTATTTTGAATTTTTTTTTTTGGAAAGATATGGCTAAATATGTATTTTTTTTAAATAGTAACATTGTATAATTATGATTTGGTGTCTGTCGTGCCAATTAAAAACACTTGGATAGTTTGGTAAAATAATATGGTTTTATTCTCAGTTTATATATTTAATTTTTCGGAACTTTCTAAACCTTACACTGTTACTTACTGTAGAATAATCACATTACTGGGGACATTTAAATAATATAATCATTTGATATGATTCTCGCATTTGCTATATATATATTTAAGTATATAACTTTATGTATATTCATACATAAAGATTACTTTATATTTGTTTCTAAAGCCAGCAGACATAGCCAGAACAGATAGCTGCTAGGTTTCTAGAGCCATCAAAATCTTCAGTATTTTTTTTATTGAAGATAAATTAGAAATCTTGGTTTATGTTTCCCAATTTTTGTTCTTCAGTCACTTTTTTATTTTTTATTTTTGGTCGTTTTTTGCACATGTGGACTAATTAGACAGAGGCCTACTACGTGGACTAAAAATGATTCCGAACTACTAACTGTAGCAGTTTTCCCATGGGAAGAATTGTAGCCTTTATTACCAAAGGTCAGAGTGCTAGCCGCTTGTTTTTCTTTTGAATTTTATGATGATATCGACTTTCCTGAAAATCTTAATTATAACTATTTTATGCATGAAAAATTAATTTAATGGGTTGCAAGATGGAAACTCATGGCATTATATTCTAGGATTGTAGGAAAAAAAACCTTATTAACATAAGTGTCTTCACTATTTTTTTGTTCATCTTCAAACAACTTTGTTTTTCAAAAAATTCGGTTTTTTAAAAATGACAATGTTTTATTTAAGCAATAGGCATCAATTCATATTTAATTTTACCTTTTGCTATAACAGACAAATTTTCTATTGGATAGTGCTGCTCACCACAAGCTTGAAAATGATCCACTGAAATGATAAATTTTGGATCGATTTCCTTCATAATACTTGATGCTATCTGAAAAATATTTAATATTGTGGGTGTATAACTTTTTTTTTGAAATTAGTTGGCAATAAAATGACTTTTTTGTTTTATTTTTTAGAAAAATAAAAATAAAAAAATTCTAAAATTTTGTGAAAAAACTAATTTTTATTAAAAAAAATTATTTGAAATTATTTATCATTTTGAAAAGACTAACATAATCTGAGAAGTAACTGAAAGGGGCTTTAAAAATGCAAATATTTCATTTTATAATTTCTGTGGATGTGAGTTCTGGCTTTTAAATTTATCAAAATAATGGATTTACATATATAACAATTTTAATAGACAATGATAAATATTTAAAATTTCTAATGTTACGAAGTTCTGCACTTGAAATCCCGTTTAGTCATCTTTCTTACAAAAAGAGGTTATTGAAGTGAAAAGAATAACTTTTTAGACGTAAAGAAAAAATCGGTAATACCAACCTATTTAGGTGTTTAAAATATAGATGACTCACAATTTGTAAGTCAAAAATATTCATACTTAATATTATTTTTATGATGATAATTATATTTGCTTCTTCTTATAAACTGAAATATTTAACAATTAAGAATAAAAAATAAATTCGAATGTAATAATAATTCGAATATAGTAATAATTAGAATCTAATATTAAAATTTATTTTATAAGCCCGTTAATTAATCTTCCTTAATGAAATAATCTACCTAGATCAAAATTCATATTTAATGTATCATAATTATGGTATTACAAACTCAGTTAATATTCCATTTTTTTTCATGATGCCGTTAAGTTGAAATAAATAGTTAGTACATTTAGAAAAAAATTACTCATTTATTATTTATGAAAATATAATGTATTTGAAATTAATTTTAATATATTGTACATACTGTATTATTATGCTAAATGATATACAAAGACACTTAGTACTAAAATAATTTTTATAAATTAATTATTTAATAAATAATAAATTATTAAGTAAATAATTTATTTAATAATTATTATTAATTTATATTAATTATATTAATAGATTTAATAAATAAAATAATTATTTAATAATTTTATAAAATAATTAAATAATTAATTTTGTTTTGAAATAATTAAGATTAATTAGACAATTATTTTTCAAAAATTGTAGCACGTTCCCTTTTGTATGTAATGTACTTACTTTGGGTCCATGATAAGGTAAGGGACCTCCCCAAATAGCGCCAATACTAATTGTTGCTAACATAGCAAACAGAGATTCTTTTATGTTTGATATGTAATCTGAAAAATATACATTTTTTTAAGAAATTTCTTTCTAATATTGTGTTTAATTCAATTAATATTAGAATAATATTAAAATTGTATATTAGATGTTAATTTTTGAAAAATGTTCCTATTTCTTAAATGACATTCTGTTTTATAGACCAATTAAAATATTTAATTTGTGAAAACATAACCATGCTATTTGCTAAAATGGCGAATTCTGAATTTTGCAACAGTTACAAAAAGTTTTCATTGTTTGCCCAAGTCTGGTGAATAATGAGGTTGTGATAATAATTTTTAACTTCAATGTGACAATTTACAGAGGTGTTCGTTTTTCTCTTGATGAAAGAGCACATTTTTGACAAATGAGGACATTTTTTCTTAATTTCTTTGCTTAACCGGCCCAATAATAACGCATAAAACACTCTATTTATCATTAGTCATTTCTTTAAGTATTTGATGCAGATGATACCATGTACAAATCAAAAATATTGGCTATTACTTTGCCAGCTGAATTTATCTTCTTCCCCTTCTTTGGAGCTAGACTGGCTGCAGAAACTCACTACTTCTGTTGTTCTTTTGTCTCTGGAGTGTAATGACATATCCACGACAAAACTCATAGAAATTCGTCATGATTAGACGGAAAAGTACCAAATCAGTTATTAAACTATCAGTTTGCGAAGCACCCACCTTGCTAATCCTTTTTTTTTGTAAAATTGAAACCACAATTGAGCCATGTGATAAGTCCATAACCTTGAAAATTTTGCACACTTTTACTCATCGATCGCTGAATACCATATTCAGGAATTTCATCAATTTTTTCGGGATACTGACTTCAAGATGACATCCTGAACGATGATCGTCTCTTGTAGTTGTACGACCGCTTTTAAACATTCACCCAATTGTAAACAATTTTAAATGAAGTAGTAGACTTGCCATGAACTTCATCCTATTCGGTTTTAATATATTTCAGTATGAAGCTCTTTAAATGAAAATGTTTAATGACCATGTGGAACTTGGCTTTTTATAATATCTATTTTTCTTCAGTCCTTTCTAAAAATAGAACCACCGAATGAATATGGCTTCCTTGTTGACAGCAGTCTATTTCGAGATGGTAGTTATCGTAAATAAACTTGCTTTGATACTAAGAGCGCCATCTCTTAGATTTTGTAAACACTTATTTACACTTCCTCGTATTTATGTAATCTTTATAAGAATTTACTTATTTTAAAAAGCTTAGAAATATGATTTCTGAATTAATAAATATTAATAGACAAAAGCAGATTCACTCACATGCTACTCTATCTCCAACTTTCAAACCATGTTTCCGGAATGCAGCAGTATATAATTTCGTTTGCTCGTATATTTCGGCATAAGTAATCGTTTCTCTATTCCCAAATTCATCTAAAATGATATATAGTAGAAACCAATATAGTAAACAAATAATAATAATAAACAAATGTGCATACTTTTATTGAAAAAAGGTTTTTTTCATATGCATGCAACAAGTCTGGAGACTGTTAATAGTATAGTCGAAAGTCAAATAAAATTTGTTGTTAAATAAAAGTCATGAGATCTTTTCCACTTATATATCATGAAATTTAAGAACCACTTCATTTATATATTAAATTAAGGAATTTGAAGAATTGGGATCCAGGTCTGGGAGTCAACTGGATAGAAAAAAGTACTACTTTCAAAGACTACTAAGTTATTAGACAACTGGCAGTCAGGGAGAATAATTATTAAAATAATCATTCAAAGTATTTTGGTTAATACATTGCGTTAGTACATTGGATCGTTAGAAATTAATTAATGGAGAGAGCACTCGAAAGAAAAAAAGAAAGCCCAGGATAAGAAATACTAAATCAGCAATAAATAATAGAAAGACAAAAAAATGATTGTTTCTTGAAAATGTGAAAACACAAAATTTCAATTACGGAATCTAATAATTGTCGATCGGTAAAACATTCAGAATAAAAATAAATATATTAAGAACAACATAAATTAGATACTTTATAAAAAAATTTGAAATCAGTAATTTCTTTTAAAAATTAGCCATAAGCTGAGTAAGACTTTAAAGATTAACATACATTCATTACTTAATAAGAGATATTTAACTCTATTTTAAGAATCTCTATTCAATTTAAATAAGCTAAGTGTAGAGGCAAAAGGAACTAAATAATATAAATACCACAACATATAAGACCAATTCTGCTGTCTCGAATTCTCATAATATTTTCAGCAAGATTAAATGCTGCTCCTCGGAACCATTCATTATCTAGAAAACCGTCTCCAGTTTTTACGAAAACCTGAAAAATTATGGTATTTCTAGAAAGATTTCAACAAAAAGATTTTAAGAATGATGCAAGTGAAAAGAATGAAACATATATTATAAAAAATTATTTGTTTCAAAAAATAGTAATTGAAGTATATTTTTAATTAAAAAATGGAACGAACATAATTAGATTTATTTAGTTTTAAATTGAATAATATAAAGCCTCCAAATACAAGAGATTCGTATCATCGAACTCTACAATGCAAAATAACACAATACAAGACAAGACGTAGAAGATGCATTGATATAATTTTTATAAAAGAAATATTTAAAACATCATATATCACATTTATTATCATTTTTATATCACATTTATTATCATTTTTATATCACATTTATTATCATTTTTATATCACATTTATATTCCGGTTTATTAAATTTTCCTGCAAAGTAACGTGTTGGATAAAATGTCATTCCAAACTTTTTAGCTACTTGTTATCTAAAGGTTAATGTACTTTTATAATAAATTTTCAGATAAAAAAACATAAATAATTAAGATGATTTTTTGTTAATTCAATAAAATTCTTATGTTAAAGTTCCATAGAAATTATTTTATTACAACTACTACATAATTGTATTGAAATTGATTTTATGAACATGACTTTTAAAAACAAGAGATGATAATGATATTAATTTGAGTTAAAAATTTTGTCTTTAATTTCAATCTCTTGTAAAATAATCATATTACGTTCCTGTACAAATTTTGTTAACATTAAATTATACCTGATCGTACGGTGTAGATGAGATGATTTTGAAGTAATGCCACACTTCTTTCCAAAAGTCTGGAAAATTCTTTACAGACCATTTGTGAAAGCTCCAATAAGAATCTGAAAATAGAATCTGTTATAGCATAAATCTTGGGAAACAAATTATTTTTAAGGTATTAAAACGATGTAAGATTGAACAATAAACAAAAAAAGTTAATAATCTGTTTTAATAAATTATAACACAGGTAACTTTCGTTTACATGAATCTCTAATGGAAGCTCATTTTAAATTCGAATCTGATAAAAGTTGATGATGTATAAGTTAGATCATCTGGTTTATTTTAATAGATACAGTACAATCCTTTTATGTAAGCATCTTCAAATAGTCAGATAAACTTCGTGCTTTTTTCTAATCGCGAGTAAATGAGAGGAATAATTTTTTTAATATGATTAAAGCTCCGTATCATTAAAAACGTCATTTCACTATTCCTTTAACTATAGTCCATAACAATAATTAACTATTATGATAGTTTATGATACATAATTAAATAGTGGTAAATTTTTCGCAGATAATTTTTCCCTTTAGTATGATGTAAATCATACATGAATAACTAGTGCAAGTGCTAATAAGAGTCCTGTGGTGTCTCTAATTTTCAATAAGAACATTTGGATAAAATCTAGATGCTAAATCTTTGTAATTTCAATTGTTATTCAATAACGGTAATATTTAATTACTTAGTTAATAATTTTAATTAGCATTTGATTACAGAAAAATTAATTAAATAATAGAAAAAAACATACCAAAATATTGATTATATTTGTCTTCGATAAGTTTTTGAAATTTCTTGAGTTCTGTATTTGGTACTTCTTTGACTAAAAGAGGAAAGTACCACTTTTCCAGGGTTACGTTACTTTCATTTTTGTTAGGAAAAGAAATAACTGGAAATAAAAATAATCATTTAAGAGGCTAATTCAATACAATTATTAAACAATATTGAAATAATTTATTTAACAACAATAATAATTTATTTATTTTAATAATTTAATTTTTCAAATATCAACCTATTTTTTTCATCACACTTATCAAACTAAACAATTATGATAGAAAAATCTTTCTAACTCATACAATTTTAAAATTAAATACACTCAAAAATATTTACAAATGTCGAATTGTAGTTTATAGAATTGAAAGAAATGATTTTAAAGGAATTTTTCTTTAAATAATTTGATATTTAGCATCACTTAATTCAACAAATTCATACTTTAATACAAAGTTATTTCATAATAAAAAATATATTGAAGAAACATATTTCCAATACTTTCATTCATGCAAATGAATAATAAAACTGAGTAAAACAATTTAACAGCCAAATTCCAAAAAAAAAATCCATTTTCAAAAGCTTCATTAATACACTTGATGAGATCGGCTTTCGCAAGATACCTGTAGGACTTTTTAGAAAGGATATTCTTAAAATGTGCTGATTTTGCGAAGGTTTGGGAGCTTTTGAGTATAATTTTTATGGAAATTTTTTGATGAAATTAGTTTCAGGCAAAAATAAACATTTTATAAAACTATTGATTTACAGACTTTTTCAATCATGCTAATAAAAACTTTATTCTAAAAAAAAATTCTTCAAATTTTATTTCATTAATTCTTTAGACGAAGACGGGAATTTTAATGAATAATACAATCTTAAATCGTCATCGTAATCAATAGCACGACAAGGGTGGACCAAGGCTTTCCTTTGAAGAAATTTCCATGCATTCCTATGGGTGACAATGATCTTCCAATTCATTACCTTTAATACAGCAGAATCATTTTCAACCGCGTCTGTCCATCGCAACTTGGTTCTACTATTCCTTTTTGTCCCTGTGGCTTTATCAAAACAAGCCTTTTTACAGGGTTTAAATCATTCATTCTAAAATACATGAGCAGCCTAGCTTAATACAATTTAAATACACATTATTATTTTTATATATATATTTTTTCTTCTTCTTCTAATGCAGCTGGCAAATAGACCGTGATCTTCGCCATAATGGCTGCACCGATGTTACTCACTTTGCATTACCCAGGGGGCGCGCGTAACTTGATGGTAAGCCACGGACGCGGAGTAACAATGCCCCCGCAGCGCTCTACGATCCTATTAGGACCGGGACCTACGGCTTAAAGTGGGCTTCGAACCACTACAAACACCCATGGGCAAAGCCGGGATTTGAACCCGATACCTGTGGCACCAAACGCCAGAGCGCTAGCCATTCGGCCATCAGGCCCCTGATACAGGTTGCGAATAGTTGGCCAAGTTGCGATTCGGCCATCGCAACTTGGCCAACTATTAAGTTAACAATACACACACACACACACACACACACACACACACACACATACATACTTACATAATATATAGTAACTTAATACTTAAAATATATATATTAGTATTTAATGAAACTTGAAATTTTTAAATCCATATAAATTGTTATATGAACTTGAAACATGTATTCACGTATATTATTTTTTATCTTACCTTTACCATTGGAAGAACCATTCATTTCTGGATAAAAGTACAATGTAGCAAAATGACTGAGAAAAAGCAAAAACAAGGAATTGCGAATAAATATATATGTTTTGCGCCATTGACTTTATAAATGGAAACAATTCAAACACACACAAGACTCGCCATAACTTAACCTTTTAAGAAACATCTGCGATACACCTGAGAAAAAGTTGATGATGTGATGGCTTTGTGTACTAATATCATTTGAAGTTTCTATCAATCTTTTTAAGAAACCTAACAGTAAAAATAAATGACATCAGATGCAAGTTACAATGTTAATAATTTTTTATAATTTTAACCATTTTACAATATATCATCAGCAATAGTAACAAAAAATAGTAATGTTATATAAATAAAAATGAATAGGAATTTTTTTGTTATTTATTAAAAATGCAATAGTAAAAATAATTGACCTCAAATTTATAAATAAAATATATAAATAAAATAATATAAATAATGTATTATAAATTCTACTCTTTTTACAAAAGATCATCACAATATGAAAAAAATACTTAGAAAGGTTATAAAACCATAAATATGGAGGTAAAAAAATTATCCTTTTTATTTATATCCAAAAATTATGTTAGCAAAATTTTTTAATGCTTCTTATTATATATTTTATATATTCTTATTATTTCTTATTATTTATAATTTTTTAAAATTTTTTTTAATATTTCATCCGGTAAATTAACTAATAGCAAAATAACATCAATATAATAATAACGTCAATATAGTAAATAACGTCAAAAACTTCAATATAGTAAATAACGTCAAAAACTTCTAATAAATAAAGCTACATAATTTTTAAAAATAAGATAATATTAAATATTAATTAATGAATCTTTAATTAAAACACTACGAAGCAAAACATGAAAATGACTGTTCATTTAAATACTATTCTAACTAAAATAAAATTAAATAATTAAAATTTTATATAAATCGCAAATAAAAAATAAAAATGTTTTATAAATGAAAAAAGGAATAAAAAATTTCTCGTTATTTATTAAAAAAAATAGTAAAAATAATTGACCTCAAATTTAGGTTATAATATAAATAATGCGTTATAAAGTTAACTCCTTTTACAAAAGATCATCTACAATAAAAATAATAATAAGTAGAAATGTTATAAAAATGGAAATCAGTAAAGTAAAAAAATGCCTTTTTATTTCTATCCAAAAATTATGTAAACATTTAACAATATTTCATCTTCCAAAATAACAAGCCGTCTAATATCTAGCTTCTAATAAATAAAACTACGTAATTTTTAAAATTAAAATAAAATTTAAAAGTAGCTAATGAATATTTAATTATTAAAAGTATGAAATAAAACATGAAAATGGTCGTTCATTTAAATACCATTACAATTAAAAAAAATTAAAATAAATAAAGTTTTATATAATTCACTCAAACATTCACTCACTCCACCATGCAAAAAAAGGCATCATCATTTCTGAAAAATTTTAAATTTAACGACAATCTCAAATTTTTTTATTATAAAAATAAAATTATTTCTTGAATTATCTCTAAACAGATCAGAGCATTAATTAACGATTGACATCACAAAAACACATAAATACTTAATTTATTTTGTTACGGTTATATATATATATATATATATATATATATATATATTATATAATATATATATATATATATTATATAATATATATATATATATATAATATATAATATATATATATAATGTATATATTATATATATTAAATAGATAGGGATAGAGAGATAAAGAGAAATATATCAAACTTTTTCGATGATGTTGATGACATTTCAATGTGATTATCATTGTCGTATTCAAGGAACCTGGTCTTGGAATGTTTTTATGTGACTACTTGAATTCATCATTTACCTAACTCGAACTCACGACAGACTAATTGAGGCCGAAATACAGCAGCCATAGTCATATGGATCTAATTTAATATTCTGCAACCCAATATTTTTTTATCAATTAAAATTTTTGATATTATTATTGCAACTGTCACTTTTTTTTTAACTGGTAGAGGCTACATAGCAATGGATAGAGGAGGAACTTTGGTGTGAAATAAAGCAAAATGATACGCAAACGCTTGGAACCAGTAAGAAATTATATCCAGCTTCTACGAAACATTGCAGAATAAAGTCTTGATAGAAATTGTAACTCAATTTTTCATCGGTAAATAATGTTTTTCTTTTTTTCCCGTAAAATATTCCAAAATTTTTTATCTAGTGAACGATTAACGATGAGCACTTCGAAATGTTCAAAGCATCGTCAAAAAAAACGAATTTTTTAACTACCAACTATCATCGAAATGTTTTAATTATCACGAACTTTAAAAATCTAAAGATACTCCTTCGATCTTTGCACGTGTTTGTATGCAAAGATGTGCAAAGATCGAAGCATGTTTGATATGCATGTTTGTACGAAAACAGAAATATTTAAGCTAATAATTTATGACCGAATTTTAAATTACTGTCTTTTATATATTACCATATTAGTATTTCACAGAGAAATGCATTATATGGGTGGGTTGGAGGAAAAATTACATTTTTCTTCGAGATATTTTCTAATTGCTTTTTGTATATATATTTTTTAAATCCAGACCTTTTAATGGGCGTTATTTATTTATTTTTTTAATTTTGCCTTATGAAATTATGTTTAGTATATTGAAATAGAACCTAGCCAAATTTTCACTTAGTAAAGAATTCTATTAAGTGTTTATAGTCTCAAATAATGAAAATTTGAGTTTAAAGTCATTATGTTGAACATAATTTTCTGAACATCTTCTCTGAATTTATTTGATCTTTGATATTTTCCTAAATTAAAAAGAACATATAAATAATTCCGCAAAATATGGTTAATGTCACTTCATATCTGCTATTTAGTGAATAAAAAAATTGCATTTGGATAACTTGATCAGTTTTACAACAGGATTTTGTTCAAAGTATGTGGGCACTTATATACGTGTTTCGGGGATGTATTATTAGATTTATATGTATATAGGATATATAATTTATGTACATAGTCATATTAGATATTAAATGAGCATATATTTACATGTATTGGACATTAAAGAAATGAAAATATATCATATATGTACACTCATGTCCATAAATTAAGGATAATTCAGAATCACACAGAAATTGAACTCTAAAATAAAAATTTCACCTGTAGAATTATCACACACATCTTGAAGAAGAATATGCAAATTACAGGAAACCACCAAATGGCGCGGATAGTACGTCACAATGACGAGAGCGTAAGAGAGGGGTATATAAGGAATGGTGGCAAAGAAGTAAAATTGTTCACAAGCGCTTTAAAAGCCTTTCAGTGCAATAACCGCATAGTTATGGCACAAAGGAAGCATTTGGATGATTTTTTACGTGATAGAATTATCGGACGACTGGAATGTGGACGTATCCAGCTGGAAGTAACCGAGGAACTGGGAATCGCCCAGAGTGTCATCTCCAGGCTTTGACAACGATTCCAAGATGATGGTAATGTGTGTAGATGTTACAGCACAGGTCGCCCCCGAGTTAAAACGCCGAATGAGGACCGGTATTTAGCAGTTACTGCCAAAAGAAACAGATGGAGCACAGCATCAGACCTGTCTCGTCAGCTCTCTTCAGCTACCGGTACGACAGTTTCAAGACAGACCGTGTACAGACGCTTAGGGCACATTGGTCTATATGCTCGTAAGCCTGTCAGATGTGTTCCACTTACCGCAACTCACTGTCGCCTGCGATTAACCTGGAGTAGAGAGCATGCATTGTGGACACCGCAACAGTGGTCTTGTGTGATGTTTTCCGACGAGTCCAGGTTTAGTTTGCAGTCTGATTCTCGCCGGACTTTCATATGGAGAGCGCCAGGTACCCGTTACCACCAAGAGAACACCATTGAACGACACCGTTACGGTGGTGCAGGATGGCTCGTTTGGGGAGAAATTATTCTTGGTTCCAGAACTGACCTGCATGTTCACAGTGTAACGATGACAGGCCACATCTATCGGGATGTCCTTCTGGAACAACATGTACGTTTGTTTCGGGGCGGCATGGGTGCTGAATTTCTGTTTATGGATGACAACGCCCATCCTCACCGTGCAAACATTGTAGACGAATGCCTTCAATTGGAGGATATCACCCGTATGGTTTGGCCAGCATACTCACCGGACTTGAATCCAATAGAGCATGTGTGGGATATGCTTGGTCGACGAATTGTAGCCCATCATTGGGCATTGCTTGATGAGTGGTGTAATATTCCCCAAGATCAGATTGATAATTTGATATTCAGCATGCCTAGGCGTTGTAAGGCCTGTATTGCATCGTCCGGGAGACATACTCCATATTAACCATCATACTATCCATGTTATATTGTTTTTTGTAAATAGGTTCTTTTTTGAAACTTGTTCCGGGGAGTAAAAATCGCAATTTTTATTAATTATGTCAAATATATAGTATCTTTTTTTGCTCTTTACCTTTTGCTTAATAAATAGACTTTACAAATAAGCCAAATTTGTTTTGCTTCTGTCTCTTTCTTTGCCTGAACTTCATTATACTTAATTTATGGACATGAGTGTATATTGAATTGATCATAAAAAATATTTCTTTTTTTTTCTTTTAAACTAACATCCGGTTTGTTTAGTAGAGAATCGAGAATTCTAATTTCCAAAAATACTATATAATTTATTTTTCATCCATTATAGTCTCTAGATCATTTATTTCACAAAACAAAAGTAATTGGTATTAATTTTATGACGATTTTGCGCCCCCTACAATATTAAATCAGTTAAAAAAATTATTGCGATTTTATCAAAGTTGTGATTTAGATAATAATTTTTTCTCACTCATGATAAATTGAATCTTTCACATTTTCTTAAAAGTCGCAAAAATTCTATATAAAGTTAAAGGTAAATTTTATTAGATTATTTTCTTTCATTATTTGAGATACACTTTTTTTTCTTCAATTTTTTCAGTGGGAAAGTTCAGAAACGTTATAAACGAATAAAAAAAAAAAATAATAATTATATAGGTGTTTTTTCATTTCGTTTCAATTTTTAAAAAATTAATTAGTAAACACCTTGTGATAATTATCATACAAATTATTTACTTATAAAATATTTTAGGATCCTAAGAGAGTTAAATTAAATTAGTTGTCTTTTTCAAGTTTTTTTTAAGCTTTCAAAAAAGATAATTAACAACATAAGAAATTTAATGACATAAAAACATACATAAGAAATTTAAACCATATGTAAAACTGTCCTTTTTTAAGTAATATGTTACTTTTTAAACTTAAATAATTTCGTGATTTAGTTAAATATTTAAATGTTTAATTTATTTTTGTTCAAATTAAATAATTCGTTTAAAAATATTTTTTCGAATAAATGGTACAAATATCATGCAATTTTCTTATCTTCATTAAGTTTTTTCCGGTATTTCTAGTAATGATTAATATTTCGTCAAAAAAAAATCTTTCTTTTTTGGAAATAAATTATGCAGTAAAATTCAGCAGAGATGGATGGTAATATAAGTAAGATTAGAATTGAGATATATTTAGAATAATTGAAACCAAAAAGTTCCTTGCTTAAAATATTTATTAGAAGGCTTTAATTTTAATGCTGGATTTGCAAAACAATATTTCCAAAAATATTTTGGAGAGCAGTTTAAAGAATATAAGTTAAAATATCTTATTGTAAACAAACTTAATTGTTTGAATAAATTATTATATTGATGTGACAGTGATAAAATTTATTTGAAAATAATTTTTGTATAATAATACAATTCAAAGATTTCGAAGCCGATAACACGAATTTGAAAAACATTCTGAGATCCAAATTCTTTCTAATTTATTTATAATTTTTATACGTTATACATTTTAATATTAAAATTTATATGAAATAAATTTATGTTTGAAACAATAATAGTTTTTATACATGCGGTACAAAAAAAAAATAAGAAGAATTTTAAGGTGAAAAATCCTTTCGAAGTTGTGTAATAAACAAGTATTTCAATGAGTGAATAAAATAGAAGACAAATAAAGAGCTTCAAAAAAGTATTTTGTATTAAACCTCAAAATATTTATTTACACATTAAAGTATAGTCAATAAATTTTTTCTTTGTTCAGTAGATTCACCAGAAAAAATTATGTTTCATGCAGCTTTTCATCAGGGACCAATTCTGGAATGTTCACAAAATAGTGAAGGCTTTCAGGATTCTTAATGTTGGCTACTTCTGGTACTTCATTAGTTGCAACAATTTTTCTGACAACGCTCTCCATTCTCTTATTGTTCAAGTTGTACTGCAAAAATATTCAGCATTAATATAAAATGAAAAAAATTTTAATAAATAATAAAGAAATAAAAAAGTTAAAGGATTTTTTAAAATGACGATGTCCTGACTCGTGTACCAGTGGTAGCGTGCTCTGTCAGAATGAAAGAGGGTTAGAATTCGAATTCGCTAAGGGCTGTCGTTACTGTCACTATTTTCAGAAACGAGAAGAGTCTATATAGATAGACAATTTATTTTCTTTTTATGTTCTTAGTTCGAATAAATCGTAACTTTTATTTCTTATGACTCCCAATTGACATTTGAGACTTTTATATTAAATTAAACGACAGTGTAAGGAAATCGCTATATCATATATTACTTTGAAAGGCAAATGCTTTCCAGTTTAAAAATACTTGAAAAAAATGGATAATTTATATTATAAAGTTTTATGATGACTTTAAACGTATGAGTGTTTTATATTATATAGTACTTTTTATATGACAGAATAACTTTAATTATTCTAAATTAATTGAAAACTAAAAAAAAAAATAAAAAAAAAATACGAAAATAACTGTAGTGAAGGACAGGATTCGTCTACTGCTTAATACTGTTTTCAAATTCAAATTAAATTAATTGCTGAAAGTGGATACAAAATTGTCATGGCTGATTTTTTTGCCTGAATATTTTTTAACTTTAAATATTGCAATTCAGTAAATTTTGTTTTATGTCTATGTAACTATAACAGAAACCTACGTGAGTGACAGCAACTGTCGTGATAATGGGCCTTATAATAATCATATAATGTAATGATAGTGGGTCAACAATTTCTCATCGATATCCAGGTTTTCTAGTGGAAACCTTCAAGGTTTTATATCATATGACACCCAAATGTGCAACAATTACACCAAATAGCTCTCCTGAAGGCAATGTCCCTCCCCCATACCCTGTCAGGGCATGCATTTATGAAATACATGGCCCACCAATGTACAAAAAATGATGTGGAAGATATTTGCGAAAATGCTGTTTATGTAGAACTGTTTGAATTATTTACCACTTGAATTCTTTACCACTCCACTTAACTGTAACCGTATTTCGATGTAAGAACTTTTCTTCTTGGATTTTAGAACTTTCTTGTTGGTAATCATCCGCGGTAGACGCGGGTTTTTTGT
This sequence comes from Caerostris darwini, assembly GCA_021605075.1. Classification (NCBI taxonomy): domain Eukaryota; kingdom Metazoa; phylum Arthropoda; class Arachnida; order Araneae; family Araneidae; genus Caerostris; species Caerostris darwini. The sequence goes on from BPLQ01012751.1 coordinate 24,142, forward strand.
GTCTATATTTCTATTATTTTGTGTGTCATTTCGTCATTGTAGTATGTAAATAAAAGTATTGTGTATTTATTTGAATTGAACTACACTCCATCCTTTTGGATATCTCATTGACAGGGCGGTTCGTTGAACTAGAAAGATAAGAGAAATTTTATGTGAAATTTTTCTAGTTTGGCGGATTGTTTCGGTGAGATAAAAGATATATCAATTAATAAATACCACAATATAATACAGTACCCATAACTTCTTAATGATACCTATATCTTCTTTGGTTTCTTCCTTTCCTCAGGGACAGGATTCCTCAAGTTGTAACCAATGTTTTTGATGCTTTCATTAAAATTTCAGGATATTTGATGAATTTTCAAATTTCTTTATAATGAAGGGTTAATAAATAAATATAAAACAATTACCGGAATATCAGGAATTTCAAGCATCACTAGGGGCACAAACGCTTTTGACAGTTCTTTTTTAATTTTATTGGCGATTTTCTTCTTCAGTGTGTCTGTGAAAATGTACATCTCTTTGAGCTTCACAAACAGAATGACCCTTTCTTCTTCCTCCCACATTTGACTCACGCAGATGTAGTCGCTCAGTTCTTCGATTCCATCAACTGCAAAAAGTAATCTAAATTGTTACTGAATTTATTTTATGAGGAATATTTTAAAAATTTTAATTGCACCATTTAAAATAATTTTTACGTGGTCAGCCCTTAAGAAATTATTCAGTTTAAATCTTTGTTTTTAAGAATAATATTTTATATATTAATTTAATACAACTTTAAATACTAGTTATTATAGAAAATAAAATAATGTTATTTGAATAAAATTTATTTTATTTAAAATAATAATGCAATACACTGAAGTGACAAAAGTCATGGGATAGCAATATGCAAACTTTCAGATGGCAGTAGCATCGCGTAGAACAGGTATAAATGCGCAGTGCTTTCCTTTCTGTTCAAGTTATTCATGTGAAGAGGTTTTGGCGTGATGATGACCGCACGACGGGAATTAACAGACTTTGAACGCGGAATGTTAGTTGGAGCTAGACGCATGGGTCATGCCATTTCGGAAATCGTTAGGGAATTCAACATTCCCAGATCCACTGTGTCAAGAGTGTGCCGAGAGTATGAAATTTCAGGCATAACATCCCACCATGGACAGCGCAGTGGTCGACCGCCTGCACTTAACGACCGACACCGGCGACGTCTGCAAAGAGTCGTAAATTCTAACAGACAAGCAACACTGCGTCAAATAACCGCAGAAATCAATGTGGGACGTACAAGGGACTTGTCTGTTAGAACTGTGCGGAGAAATTTGGCTTTCTTGGGCTATTCCAGCGGAAGACCGACTCGAGTGCCTTTACTGACAGAACGACATCGCTTGCAGCGACTCTCGTGGGCACGTGAGCATATCGGTTGGTCCCTAGATGAATGGAAAACCGTGGCCTGGTCCGATGAGTCACGATTTCAGTTGGTAAGAGCTGATGGTAGGGTTCGAGTGTGGCGCAGACCCCACGAAGCCAAGGACCCAAACTGTCAGCAAGGCACTGTTCAAGCTGGTGGTGGCTCCGTAATGGTGTGGGCTGTTTTTTCATGGCATGGACTTGGTCCTCTGGTGCGACTGGACCGAACATTGACTGGAAATGCTTATGTTCAGCTACTTGCAGCCATTCATGGACTTCATGTGCCCAAACAACGATGGGATTTTTATGGATGACAATGCGCCATGTCACCGGGCCACAACTGTTCGCGATTGGTTTGAAGAACATTCTGGACAATTCCAACGAATGATCTGGCCACCTAGATCGCCCAACATGAATCCCATCGAGCATTTATGGGACATCATCGAGAGGTCTGTTCGTGCCCAAAATCCTGCACCATCAACGCTTTCACAATTATGGACGTCTATCGAGACAGCATGGCTCAATATTCCTGCAGAAGACTTCCAACGACTTGTTGAGTCCATGCCACGTCGTGATGCTGCACTTCGCCGGGCGAAAGGAGGGCCGACACGATATTAAGAGGTATCCCATGACTTTTGTCACTTCAGTGTAAATTAAGATATCTTGAGGTCAAGCTTTTGACGAATATTGGCAAGATATGCGCTTTAAAATGACTTTGAAATGAAAATCAATCGTTTATTTTCATAATCGTATATTTTAAGTGTATATGTCTCTATAAAAGGATCTACTTTATGTCCGTCATTGATATCTTAACCTGTTTACTTTTTTGTTACAAACTTTCATTAACGTAAGACAATAAAAAAAAGATTATTTTAATTATCATTTAATTCGTTAATATATTTTTTTAAAGATGGCCCATTCAGTTGAAGAAAAAATTATACAACAAGAGGGATTATTGCTGTTATTGGGGTTAATCTTCATAACTGAACAAAATAAATTTGATCTTTATTTTAATTTAAAATGAAAAAGAAAGCTAAAATCGATTAATCAGCAATCTTACTTTTTATCATACGCCATAATGATCTAGAAAAAAAACTTTAGTTTATAATTTTTATGTTATATAAATATTTTATAAATTTATTTCAAGTTTATTTGACATATATTATTAATGCTAATAAGCTTTGTAACATGTATGTTGTCTTCTCCAGAAACAGAAATTGGGGTAAATAAATTCAAAAATTTGAGATCAAACCTGAAAAATAATGTTATTATTCTTTAAGAAAACTGTTTTTTTTTTTTTAAATACATTCTGTAATTAACATTCAATTTTTAAGCAAAATTAAAAATTTCATAAATATTCATCACAAACAAAAAAAGAAATAAATTTTCTTAAATCTAATAAAATAATACGCCATAAATATAGTGAATAATAAGAATAGTATATTTTCACCCAAAATCATCTTTTTAACATAAGAGAACACCTGAAAATTCATTTAATTTTTAGTATTAGTTTAATATTTTAATATATTTTACATTTTTTCTTAAAATAATCACTATGATTTTATGGGTGATTCTTTTCTCGTCTGTTAGTATTTGCTGAAGAAAACATTTATTTGAAATCTGATTTTGTTTGATTGATACAACTTAAAATTGACAAATTTATATGAAATTTTCAGTCCCGATGTATTGTTTTTTCTCAAATGAGATTATAAATAAGGAGTAGCTAAAATTCTTAAAAATTTACAGTTTTTAATCAAAATAACCTTTTACAAAGTAAAATTAACAAGGCCCTAAATAAAAGAAGACGTGTGCATGAAGATATTATGAATTTTTTTATGCATTTATTGTATTAACTAGTCGCATTTCTATAAAACCTAACTGGTATTATCAAGAAACAAATCAAATTACGACATTGAAAATTTATTTCAGATTGACTTTATTTAAGGGTTAATCCCAATTATTCATGAATTAAAAAAATTATAAAAATATTATCCTAATTGTTAATTGTAAATTGAAAATAAAACATTTTAGCTGAATTATAAATATATATATATATATAATTAAATCGTAAAATAATACATACTCTTAATTAATTATAATGTTATTACAAATCACAATAATAATACACCTCTTATTTAAATTATAGTGTTTGCGTTTTTTTGTGTCTCCTTGTGTTTTTTTTTTTAATTAATAAAATGAGTACGTACTTGCAAAATATATGTCAGAAGCACTCATAAGTTCGCCATGTTGAGACATTGTATCATCACTATAAAAATGAAAAAAAAAATTAAATCATGAATTATATTTTCTGTATATTCAATGTTAACAAAATGACTTATTATACATTTCTAAAAAAAATTATTTCTAGGTGCTTGCAATATTTTAAATATAACGAACTAAATCAAATCCAATATAGACGAAATCTGAAGAGTATCTTCGTAGACAAAGGTGAAAATTATTTCAGAAAAGCATGTTTTTAATGAATTGTGTCGAATATGTCTTATTGTGTCTTATTAAATGATTTTTAGTTTTGTAGTTGCATTTTCATTATGCACATTTCTGATCTTGAATAAATGTGTTCGTCTTTTTTTGCTCTCTTATTAAGAGTTTTGAATGTGAGGCACAGAAGAATTTTTTTATTTTGAGAATGCTATGGTGGTTTTGTAATATAATTACGTGTGTGTTTTTATCCCCCCCACTAATTTGTTTTGTAGAAGAACAACCAAGAAGTGATTAGAAATACGACCATTTTATACGCCAAAAGTTACTACCTAATATAAAAAGTATTGCACTGCTTTCGGTGCCTGCTCTGTTCTTCAATACTATACTATATCTGGCCGTCTCTAAACGGAAGGTTTTTCTGTCTACTCCATATTATCGGAATACTTCTCTAGAGTCTTTGACTTGGATCTAGTCATATAGTGAGTATAAATTACATAGTTCATAATATCTTTTATCTTGAAGGTACATATTCCTTGATAAAGCTATCGTCAGAATTTTATAACTAAATTCCTTAGATTGTACTAATTTATATCGGGTTTTACGGATTTCCTCGAAAACAACTTTTCACACTCTGACAATGTATGTTTAAAATAAGAATTGTGTTCTCTTTTTATTGCCAATAATCAAGTTATGTATATATATATATTTATACACTGAAGTCACAAAAGTCATGGGATAGCAATATGCACATTTTCAGATCGCGTAGAACAGGTATAAATGCGCAGTGCTTTCGCAGAGCTTTCATTTCTGTTCAAGTTATTCATGTGAAGAGGTTTTGACGTGATGATGACCGCACGACGGGAATTAACAGACTTTGAAAGCGGAATGTTAGTTGGAGCTAGACGCATGGGTCATGCCATTTCGGAAATCGTTAGGGAATTCAACATTCCCAGATCCACTGTGTCAAGAGTGTGCCGAGAGTATGAAATTTCAGGCATAACATCCCACCATGGACAGCGCAGTGGTCGACCGCCTGCACTTAACGACCGAGACCGGCGACGTCTGCAAAGAGTCGTAAATTCTAACAGACAAGCAACACTGCGTCAAATAACCGCAGAAATCAATGTGGGACGTACAAGGGACTTGTCTGTTAGAACTGTGCGGAGAAATTTGGCTTTCTTGGGCTATTCCAGCAGAAGACCGACTCGAGTGCCTTTACTGACAGAACGACATCGCTTGCAGCGACTCTCGTGGGCACGTGAGCATATCGGTTGGTCCCTAGATGAATGGAAAACCGTGGCCTGGTTCGATGAGTCACGATTTCAGTTGGTAAGAGCTGATGGTAGGGTTCGAGTGTGGCGCAGACCCCACGAAGCCATGGACCCAAACTGTCAGCAAGGCACTGTTCAAGCTGGTGGTGGCTCCGTAATGGTGTGGGCTGTTTTTTCATGACATGGACTTGGTCCTCTGGTGCGACTGAACCGAAGATTGACTGGAAATGCTTATGTGCAGCTACTTGGAGGTTACTTGCAGCCATTCATGGACTTCATGTACCCAAACAACGATGGGTTTTTTATGGATGACAATGCGCCATGTCACCGGGCGACAACTGTTCGCGATTGGTTTGAAGAACATTCTGGACAATTCCAACGAATGATCTGGCCACCTAGATCGCCCGACATGAATCCAATCGAGCATTTATGGGACATCATCGAGAGGTCTGTTCGTGCCCAAAATCCTGCACCATCAACGCTTTCACAATTATGGACGTCTATCGAGACAGCATGGCTCAATATTCCTGCAGAAGACTTCCAACGACTTGTTGAGTCCATGCCACGTCGAGTTGCTGCACTTCGCCGGGCGAAAGGAGGGCCGACACGATATTAAAAGGTATCCCATGACTTTTGTCGCTTCAGTGTATTATGTAAAGGAAAAAAAGATACAAAGATATAAAGTTACAAGTTAAAGTATACAAGATTAAGCAATGAATATACTTTGATTGGACAATATCCATTTGTAGTATCATTAATTCAAAACAATGTTCAACATTTCATTCGCTTACCTCCTGCCTATCACAACAAGGCCTTTTGTCCTTGGATTTATCCAGCATTCATCATTCTGACACCAGACACCTGTAGAAGAAGAATTTTACTATTTCAGTTAGTTTCATTGCCTCAAATGCAGCAGAAAACTCATGGCCAATAAAGTATATGTGTTTATTAACATTATACTCTCTAAATGGCTGACACATTTTAAATTTTATCAAAATTTATAGAAATTACATGGATTTACCTTCGTATTTGCTTAAGTATGTGTCCTGTAACCTCTTGTTATTTTTGTCTCCCCAGAGGTAAACAGGAAAAGAAGGACATGGAGTAGAAATTACAAGTTCTCCTCTTTGGCCAACAACGGAATTTCCTAAAAAGAATTAAAAAACAAATTTTAGTAAAATCCCCATTTAATTGTTTGTGTATTTCTGGATTTTTTTATGATGGAAATGATGATATGATTTTCCCCATTGTTCAGCTTCTGTACCTCCAAAAGTGAATTATGCAAAACTTTTCTGCCTCCATCGTGCGTCCTTTCCTTTCACCCGCATCATTCCCAAACTGTATAGAGGCAACTAAGCTCTAGGCACAGTGATGTGGTGTGGTGTAGTAGTAGTAGTAGTAGTATGATGGAAACTGAACAGGAGAAACAACGTTTTGCTGCTATGGTTTGAAATTAATACAAATAACTATCTTGGATCATGTAAAGGACTCAGTTTATGAGGCGTGTGCTTTGAAAAGATTTACTAACATAATTAAAAATATTTCTGTAAAAACTAAACACTAAGTACATCCAGTTGAACATTTTATATTGCATGACTAAATTCATTCTTTGTACTGAGAGAGATAAATTTAGTTTAAAATGTTAAAAAATAAAAAATAATTTAATCCTTATTCTTTGATCTTTTTATTTCAAAAGCAGATTTTTAAAAAGGAGTATCTAATATTATATACAATTTTTTATCTATCTATTATTATACCTACTCTGTTATATTCTATATTATTTTTTATTTATTTTTAAAAATAAGTGAAAAGTTATATACAAAAATTGAAGAGCTTAATTGAAGCGTTAATTTGATATCAATTAATATCCTTTTGTATTCCATTATTTTTATTTCAATATTTACTGAAATCGAATATCTTTACTTCTTTTATTGCAAATATATCTTCAATACTATGTGTGAATGATAGTAAGTCTTTCAAATATGTGAAACTACGAGATATCACTTATTAAATTATTTATGTTTTAGTCAATGTAAAAAGTTATTGAAATCTTAGATTACCTTCGTGATCAAAGCAGTGAAGATCTACACCTAATGCTGGCACTTGGCACTCGCCCATATAAGATGGTGTGTTGAAATCAAAAGCAGTGAAATCTCCAAATACTTCCGTTGCACCTACATTCATATGAATTTGTATGGTGAAAAAATACATTTATATGAAAATAATAAATATTAATAATTTTTTATAAGACATAAGAAATTTTTATTTTGAGATAAATATTTGGCTAGGTATTTTTTTAACTTTAAAATGGAATGCATGCTAACTAACATTTTTAAAAAAAAAATAACAAATAATATTTCATAAATGATAAATATTTTAACATAAACTGTTTATTAAATATATTTTCAAAGATGTAAAATTATCTGAAATTAAAATTTTTAATTAAATCAAGAATTTAAACTCTTATGAGTTTCTTATATTGAATGAATTAATTTAATTTTCGTAATTCCTTTATCCCACAAGGTTGAAGTACTTTTACTTTTTACTATTTTGTAAAAAAAAAAAAAAAAAAAAAAAGAGAGAGAGAGAGAGAGAAAAGGCATAGCAGAAAACTAAGCAAAATGGATTTTTGAAGTTAACAAAATGTATTATATTTTAAAATGATAGAAAAATGAAATAAAACAAAATACAAATTTAATACTAGAATTTTATAAAATTTATTAAAAATATATATGGTATTTTAAAGTTGGAGTTTCGTGTCAGGTACCACCAATTTCACCACTAATATTTTCTCGTTGCAATATTTAGCATGATAAGAAATATATCCTTGGCACGCTTACATACATTTTGTCTGATGATCCGATAACATAAAAGTATCCTGTATCCTTTTTATTATCTTCTTTATATTATTTTAAAGTGCATATTAAATTTTTTGGTTTATTTAGAGTAGAAAAGACATAAAAATCAAGAGGCGAGAATCTTTTGTTGCTTTGTTATAATTTTTAGGAATGCATCAAGTCATATTTCATTAATAAAAATTTTTTTATAATGATAATATAATTGTTTACCATACTGGCTACCAATGAAAACATCCTTTGTCTTTAGGTTTCTATAAATAAAGTCGTAGTTTCTCCGTTTTACTGGACTGGCTCCCATTGTTAGAACTTTTAAATCGTTAAATTTCACATCAGGTTCTAAAAGAAATAAATTATTTCAAATTGTCTTTATTACTAAACACCATTTATAATTTACATAAATTTGTAACTTAATTCAAAAATCCATTTTTTTAGAAAATCCTAGGAATTGATTAATAATGAAACAAATTCGTAATACTAAGATTTTATATAAGAAAAACTGCTAAAAGACTATCTGATGCAACAACATGATTCTTCTTCAATGGTGCAACATCCCCATTGTGGAGATGTTGCCCCAAAGACTTCTGCCTGATGGCGGATTATGGAACATGTGATGTTGTTCTTCGTTTTAGGGATATCAGCCCTACACCCAACAGCCATATTAGACTTGGATCTACAGTATAAAGTAGATTCCGAATGACCATAAACATCTATAGTCACTCGGCCATCAGGCCCCAATGGGATTACTATTGATATAAAAATAACATAATTTAAAAAAGAATATTGAATATATATAAATTCTTGAAACAAAGATTTTCCTTTTCCATCATCATCTAGATATTCTAAATCCATATAATAGTGTAAATTTATTTGTCTCTCTGTAAATTTATAGTCACCTAAATTTATTTGCATCAATATTATTGAAAACTGCATCTATTAAAAGTATTAGAAAGAAAAATTTATTAACCATTTGGTATTTATGATAGTAATAATAATGGTAAACTCTATTTTAAACGATAATTTTTGTTTCTTAATATACGTACCACACCAGACTTTCATTAATTCCAAGCCATCGAAATAAGTGGTTGAAAGGAATGCGTATGTTATCTTGTACTTGGATAATACTCTCCAGACATTAGAGCCTTCTCTTTTGTGAACAGGACAACCATCAAACAAAAACTGTTTAACTCCAAATGCCAAAGTTGGGAATGGATAATCCCAAACGCTCCAACCCACCTGAAATAATTTAATAAAATTATAACGAAAAATTTAAGTTCCCATTTAAATAAGTTTTGAGAACTTTCCGTAATTCCCTTTGGTAGATATGAAAACAGCAGCTTAAGTTTCTTTGACACAGAAAATTTTTTTTTTTACATGTGGCAAGCAATTTATCTTTTATAATTCCCTGCAATTTTCTAATACTTTCCTCTCAATCTGCTCTCTCATCTCTTATTACAGCTTATTTTAGTAAGCAGCCATTTTTTCTTTTGTTTCATAACAATGTATTCGACAAAAAATTAGAGGTTTTTACTGTGATCTGGAATTTTTTTTTTTTGCTTTTTTTAAAAAAAACAACGAGAATTCTTGCTATTTTGAAATATTAATTATAAAAATATTTCTTAATCAATTCGACCATACTAGAATGATATTTAAGATTGCATATTAAACCAATCACTACACAGGAATGCTTAGAGCATGTCAAGAAATATTAGAATTCAAGAATATTATGACAATTATATTTTAAAACATTTTAACTTTGTCTTATTTATTTGTTTTTTTTGTCGTAAATAAGTAAAAAATGATTCTACCAAAACAAAAGAAAGAACACGTTTGCTGTAACAAAAATGTCCTTTATACAGAAATTAAAATCTCTAAATTAAATAAATTCTTCAACAGAAAAAAATACTGCCCTATTTCAGCAAAATTATTGATAGAGTGGAGAGCTCATACAAACGAAATATATTAATAATGATTCTAATAAAAAAAATGAGAAATGTTAATAGTGATACTAATTAAATTATAAAAACAATTAACTGAAAGATTTTAGGCCATAAAGAAAGACCTAAGGCACAAGGTACTTGAAAAAAAAATGTGATAATAAATTATCTTTGAATGAATTATTTTATTATTGAAGATAAAACTGACAAATGATTATTTAAGAGTATCTATTATGAATTAAAATTGACTTTTTTCAAACTGTATTTTAAGGTTCACATTTTATAAAGTCTAAAATCATAAGAATTTTGCATATACAGCGTAGCTTTATATAATCTCATTTGTATCGATATAATCTATGAAGTTTCCAATCCATTGAAATTTAATAATCAGAAATAAAAATAATAATTAAATAACCTGAATACTAAAGTAATTGATTTTTTTATTACGTAATTTAAAAAAATAATTTATTTGGATCTGTTACTACCTGATATTTTTCAACGAAAACTGTTATGTGAGGGATATGTATAAATATTATGTTATAAAATATTAAAAAAATTATTAAGGGAACATTTTTTTCTAAATAAACAATATGAATAATTAAAAATATCCTTATTTTGGTTAAAATTCATTTCTATTGCTTCTATTCTGTCTGCAAAATTGTTTATGCATTTTATTATTGTAAAAAAATAACCATTCATTGAAATATAAAAGAATTTGTAAAGAATTTATATGATAAAATAATCTTTTTACCGGGCAATTGCTATAGACTGTGTCACCACTTTTCAAATTCAGATGGAAAATGAAATCCCTCAAAAGAGCAAGGAATGTCTGAAAGAAAAAAAAGTTTTGCAACAATTTTTAAATAACAACAGCAATTATAAAAACAATTTTTTTACGAAATATTACGAAAGAATGTCTGAAATCAATTTTTATTCCCAATGCCGCTGAAAATAATATCTTATAAATAAAATAAGTACAATCCCTATAATCGATATTTTTTAAAGATACAATTTTTTTAAATTTTAAGGTTGTCATGGTTGCTTAAGATTTTTTATTTCAAGTAAATATTGTGCTCATTTTTTAAATATTTCTTTTTTCTTTAGTTTATAATTAAATGCAACTAAACTAAATTTTTTAAAACCGTAAAATTTTTTTTAATTTTTTGTTGACTAATAAATGTTGTAAATATCAATTAATTACTTAAGAAGAAATGTAGAAAATATGTTAAAAATATTTATAATCTCTAAAAATATATCTTATATTTTAAAAACATTATTTTACTAAAATGTACCAACTTGAATTACATTATGTAGAGGAAAATATTAACCATTCGATATGGAATATCCCTAATTGGAGTAAAATTGTTTTTAGTGGTAGTTTCACTTTGAATTGAGTCACGATGGGCAGTGACGACGTGTCTGGAGACGTACAGGACAACAATTGCAAATTTTAATTCCATCCATTACACAACGGACAAACGGAAATTATGATCCTGGATTGTTTTTCATTTGATAGTGAGACAATTTCTAATGTCACGCATAACATCTATACAGCTCGAGGGTACTTTGGCGATATTCTGTCTCATTGTATTTGCCTTCCTTTCGCCACGACACTCCGGGATTACATTTATACAAGATCTGAACATAGGAAACATCTCTACTGATCATCTTTACACTTATCAAACATTTCTCTAAGCAGATGGATAGCCAGAACTCTTCCCAACAAAGACCTGATGAGCCCAAGCCACCAAACATACCAGAATCTTGTCGATGTAACTCGACAGTTGGAGACAGTTTAGCAAGAACTCTTGCTGAAACCAATAACTCTACAAATAACTGATAAGCCCACCAACAGGTTGCATAAAGGTTAGACGTTGGTTTTGCTATATGATACTCCATCCGTCAAAGTTTTATGTAATTAAGCTAACTCATTTTTAATGGGGTGTTTTTTTATAATAAATAACAGCGTGAAAAATATTACTTACTACAGCTGAATGCACTACTCCTTTGGGAAGACCTGTGGTACCCGATGTGAAATTTATGGATATGGGGTGATTGAAAGGCAGTTGCTCGAAAATAATATCTGGCACTTCTCCGTCAGGCGTCTTTCCACTTTCTAGGAAATCCTTTAGAAAGATGCTGCATAGGTAAGTAGAAATGAGAATTGTTACGAATCTGTCAAATCTTGACAATTATCATTAAATTTCAAATTATGGAGGTATTTCAAACTTAACGAACATTGTTAATATATACCAAATATCTACTTAAATTTCTGTAATATATCAAATAAACCACATAAAATTGTATATGCCTCGTTTTAAAAAGAAATGCTGGAAATATGGTTGTAAGAAGTCAGTTATCAAATCAGTCTAAATCAGTTATCATTATTCAAAATATAAGAAAAAGTCCATGAAAATGAAGAATATATAATTGGCAATAGTAACATTCCAGTAGTTCTGCTACTTAACGAAATCAATAAAATTATTGAAGGTAGTAGATAAATAATGTTTTATTTTGTTATCCCTAAATAATATTTCGTTATTATATATATTTCTTGTTTTAACGAGGATTTCATCAGAAAAAATTGTATAAATTTAACTTGGAATTGCAAAAATTTACTTTTAAAATACATTTTAGAAATTTTTATGAATTAATATCACAATTCAGATGTAGCCAATCATTTTTTTAAATAACGAATTCGTATACTCGATTGTACTTCTAATGTTTAATGTCTTTCATCTTAAAAGTTTTTAAGCAAATCTTGATAAGATAAAGAGCGATGCACGTTTTAAAAAATTTAATAAATAACTGTTGTAATAATTGATAGATTCTGATAGAAATTGTAGTTCAAAAATTGTAATTTTTAAAAATATTGTTAGATAAATATATTAAATCGCACTGTCCGATATTAAATAAATAAGTAATAATAAAGTAAAATTTTTATTAATACCTTAACTACTTTGTCTAAAATTTAAAATTTATTTACATTTAGTTATCAGTTACTTCAAATTTTCCGCTTTTCTTTGAAACACAAGCTTATTTTTTCACTAAAGTCTTAATCTCAAAAGCATTCTTATTTTTTTAAACAAAAAGCTCCAGAGATACTTTTTAATATTATTTACTATGCATTTAAATGGTTGAAATATTACCTTTTTGGAATTTTTGATAAATCTTTGGATAGAGTTTCTTCAACAGTCGGCACTATAACTAACGTTTTCATATTAGGAAGACCTATTAAGATAGACATGTAATCACTTTTTTAATAAATAAAACTTCTTTACAGCATTTTTCATTTACGTTAATAAATAACTTACTGTAGAATATAATCTACTTTTAATAAAAACATGAACATTTTTTGTAATTTGATTTTTTGCTTATTTTCCTCAATAATGGTATAAAATGAGCAATATGAAAAGTATGAAATATGAAAATGAATTATTTAAAATAAATAAAAAATTATTTTAATTAAATAACTTTATGAGAAAGGAAAATTATTAATTTCTCAAAAGTGATGATATAAAATATTAACAATAAAAGTTATAAAAAATTAGATCCTACATCTAAATATACCACTTCTTCGGAGTAATAATTTATTAAAAATGATTTATCAAAACCAATACAAGTTCAGGAATGTATTCATTAAATAAACTTAATTAAATTAAATAATATCTTTTGCAGAATATAAGGAAAACAAAGAACTTAATATAATAGTTATATGTTTGTTAAAATATTATAGAATATTTTTAATGTCACATTAAAAGTATGATTTTCCTGGATTTAAATTACAAATAAATCGCAGAATCTAAAGTTAGATAAATATATATATATTTACTTTCTGCTATAGAAGCTAAGTTATCAATTGGATAATATTTTTCTCCGTAACTGTGAAAAAAATCTCCAGCAATTACTATTTTCGGATCCATCAGTTGAAGAATATTTGAAGCTGCCTAAATATAATAAAACATTATTACGAAGGAAAATGTTGTCAATATTTATTTTAAAACATTGATATAACTCAAACACATAAAAAAACAGAAGTTTAACAATATATCAATACAAAGAAACAAAACCATAAAGCCAATAATTTCATTTAAGCAGTCACTGAAGTATATGTTAAGTTATTAATTTAAAAAGTCTAGTTAATGCAATTTTAAGTATAATACAATCAACGAAATTTAAAGTTTTTATTGATTTATTCCAATAGATGGGTAAATGTGCAGAAATCCTGGTAATACAATAAATACTTGGTTTTATAAATATATTATAATTTTTTATCGAATTTTAAAAACATAGTTCAAAGACAATAGTCTATTGTGATAAAAATGAAAATAAAAGGATAATTAATTTTCTTACTGTTTTTATTAACACAAATATATTAAAATACTGGGTTTTTTTTTAGATATTTTCAGGAAATATTTTATATAACATCAAGAAAGGATTTACTTACTCGAGAACCGTAGAAAGGTAAAGGACCTCCCCAAATAGCCCCAATACTTGTCGCTGCTAACATTGCAAAAACGGCTTCTTTTCTATTTGACATATAACCTGTGTAAATAGATAAAAGAAAAATAGAACTTCTAGAAAAATTCGATATTTCATCCAAAACTCATATAATTTTATACTTATAAAATTAAGGAAATTTTTAATTACGTTAATAGTTTAACAGAATTTAAGAAACTTGAATAAAGGATACAATTTATTTTTAGTATAATACTTTCTCATAAATAAATTAACTACTAAGCGGGAATATAAACTGAGGAATTCGAAACCACACAGGCATAAGGAAATAGGAAAGAAAGGCGTAAGGAATTCTAAACCCACTCTTCTGTTTTTACTGAAAATTCTAGGATATTCTTGAAAACTACTGAGGACATTTTCCATGTTCTGGAGGAATACAGAAAGTGTATTTAGAATAGATGAACATGAATGAATTAACGAGAGAATAAAATTTCGAATGCCCATGGGTATTACAATTTAATGGTAATTTATGATTAGAATGGTAATGTATGATTAGAAATACAAAAACAGATCGATGTCTAAAAAAGAAAGTTGATGGCATCTTCTCGCGAATATTTTAATAGATAACAAAATGGAAGAGAACTCATATTTTCCTGAAATATATCCTAAATAAAAAAAGTTTAAAACGTTTTTTTTTTTTCCAATCGCTCAACACAAATTAATATTTTTTTTTTTTTTTTTGAGAACGTATTGCCATATGACTGGACAACCAAATAAGTAGAACTATATTGATGTGTATTTATTAATATCCATAAAATGAATGTATTTATTAGTGGATTAAGGATTTTCATGAAAGAACAAACAAAACCACTCACATCCAACTCTGTCTCCAACAGTCAATCCATGTTTTCGGAATGCAGCCGCGTACAGTTTTACTTCTTCATACATTTCTGCAAAGGTCACACTGTCTTCATTTCCTACTTCATCTGTTAATAAAAAATGACATATTTATTAGTGCGAATTCAGATAGTAATCTTTCTTGATGCATTGAAATTTTATTTATTTATGTTCATAAGTGAATTTCGATCATAATTTTTAATATAAAAATATCGAATGAAGAAATTAGAATATAAAATATCCCAATATAATATAAAAATATTTTAATTATTTTTAAAATTTCTCAATGGTAATTTTTAAAATTAACCATCATTTAAAATGGCAACCTAGTTTAGATAACGTTTCTACACTACCATCATTGCAACAACAACAGTAATTGAATTTTTGAAACTAAACTGGTATTCCTTAATTTATTCTTCAACATACCAAGACAAATGATAGCTATTCTGTCATCTCTAATCCTTAAAATATTTTCTGCATAATTTAAGGCAGCTCCAGGAAACCATTCGCAATCCAGAATGCCTTTTCCTGTCTTCTTAAAAGCCTGGAAAGAAATATGATTTAAGATGATTATACTTGAAATAAAATATTTATTGTGCGAATTTTTCAAAATTCAAATTGTAAGTGTTGAAACATAATTTGTTCAAAAAATAACAATAAATAAATTCCGACAATAAATAAACAAGTAGGGCTTGATGGCCGAGTGACTAGAGCCCGGTGTCCCAGGTTTCGGCTTCGAGACCCAGCAGTGTCATGGATGTTCGGAATCCACTTTAAAATGTAGGTCCTAGTCTAAAATGACTGTAGAGCGTTGCGCGTAGAGCTGACAACCCTGTCCCGTAAAACGGAAACATCTCATGTTTCGGAATCTGCCAGTAGGCAGACGGCCTTGTTGCGCAACTGATGATGATAAATAAATAAGTAAATTGCATGCAATAATTATTTATGGCAGTTTGGGATAGCAAGCTGATTACAGCAGATAATTTAGTAAATAAATAAGTAAATTGTATGAAATAACTATTTATAGCAGTTTGAGCTAGCAAACCGATTACAACGAACAATTTGATAAATTGCGGAACATTTAAAGATTAATGAAAAAGCACAAGCTATATTTTTATTAGCACCTTAAAAATAGTTAGTTTTACGATATAAATACTTTAATACGAATGGCAAAAATCATGAGCACATATCCTAAGAAATTCTGTTCGCTACGCAAGGTTTATAGTATACAAGTTCATTAGCATGAGGTTGGAACAAGAGTTTTAATTTCCACAATATCATGTTATGCAATAAATTGCCTTAAAAACTTATTTATTTTCAAATATGGATAAAATTACCTGTTCGTAGCGGTACAGATGCAATAACCTCAAAATAATGCCACATTTCTTTCCAAAAATCGGCAAAATTTTCAACAGACCATTGATAAGAAAATCCCCAATAAGAATCTAAAAGTAATAGCCAGAAAAATGTAAGTTATACTTTTTGAGACACTCTACAAATATAATTATTATAGCATATTGGCACTATTAAAATTAATGAAACTTATTTTGTGTTAATAATAATCTAAATACAATAATGTTTGATATTAATCTAAGAATAATGAATTAACTATTTTTACATTATAACATTTTTAATCTTATTTTCCCTCATAAAAATTATGTGAATGGGTTAAAATTTAAATATAACAATGTCATATTAAAGAGAGTTTTATAAATAATTCGTAATTTATTTTATTTGTCATTTTGGAATTAATCACTAGATTAAAATTAAACATTTAGTGTTAAAATGGGATTGTAAAGATGTTTAAAAATAATAATTTATCTTAACAATCTAACAATTTTTGGCCCATTAGCATAATGATGTTTTTAAAACACCCAACTGCTAGTAAAGGTATTAAAATATTGGCATGACACATATTTAAAATATGGATTTTCAAACAAATATGTATTAAATGTCTAAATTGAAGAACAACTACAGTTATCAAACTAAATTAATTTCTTTACAATTTTATCAATAGATATTTGAGTCTTTAATTTATTAACACATAATTTTTTTAAATAATAAATTATAACAGCTATTGTTTTCGATAACTTACGAATTTCTTTCCGTATTTTCTTCAATTATTATGTAAATTTATCCATCTCTGTATCGGGCTGTCCCAAATAACTGTTGAGATCATTAACAAATGAATCAACAAAACCATT